>JAWNOT010000036.1:10490000-10505000 GCA_035045825.1 Drosophila eohydei | reverse complement strand
CTGCGAAAAGGGCGTAAATTTGTTCATTAAGCGTTCATTGACATAGGCTTGACGCAGAGGGCGCGGAGAGGTGAAGTTGAGGTTGAAGTTGGAGGTGGGAGGTGGGAGGTGGAGCTGGTGTAGGGGTCCATTTTGTGCGAATCGTGCGCAAGGAGCCGTCATTCAAATAGAGTCCAAAAAGAAAGCGACTAAAGAGAGAAGCGCAGCAACGATGGGCAGGCGGCAGCGAGGGTGCGCGGCGTGAGGTTGGGGTGTCAGCTGTTTAGCTGTCGATCTGCGTCAAACAATTTTGATGGCCGCGACTTGACAGCCATTTGAAGCTCAAACACACACGCACACTGACACACACACACATGTCGCTGAAGCTTTTTTCAAGTACAGTACTTCAACATGGAGCTGGCGTCGTAATTGATGTGAAAGTGAAATTTTGTTTCGGTTATATTTTCTTTCTCCTCTTCGCTTTATTTTGTTTTTTTTTTTTATTCGTTGCGTTGCGTAGCGTGGCGGGGCGTGGCATGGTAAGAGGGGCAGTGGCAGTGGCGGCGGGTCAAGTCAGGTAACTGCGAGTGACCATAACCTTAAGTTTTGTTTTTATGTCTTTTGGCCAAAGCAAGAGCAAAAGCAACAGCAGCTAAACGAATGATGATCGCTGTTTTAAGCCGCTGCCTCTGTCTCTGCTGCTGCCGTTGTCGCTGTTGCTACCGCTGTAGACGGCGCAGCTGACGTCGCTGCTATCAAGTAATCTTCTGAGCTGAAAGAACACGTGCTGCCTGCCCGAAGACAGTGGCAGCGACGCTGCCGTTGACGCTAACGCAATGCCAACGGCGACGGCGACGCCAACGACAACGCCAATTCCGACAACGTCGTCGTCGTCGTCGCAACGGGTTCAATGGCTGACCCAATTTCGGGCAAAGCGTCGAATGAGTGGAAAGAAGCAGACGAGAGCGAAGCACGCACTGTGAAGTGTAGTGAAGTGGAGAGTGGTGGAGAGTGCAGAGTGGAGACAAGCACAGCGCAACGGTGTGAAGTTTTGATAGAGTTGGGCCGAACGGGAATAGTTGTGAAAGCAGCAGGCAACTAAAGCACATGAGCGAATGCGAGAGAGAGAGAGCAGAACATATATGCAGGAACAATTCAGAGAGACAAAAGTTCATCACATGATGACGATGACGATGACGATCAAAAGCGAGTGCAGCTCTCAGCAAATAACTCTCTCTATTTATCTCTCTCTCTCTCTCTTCTTCTCTCTCCCTGCTTCTAACTGAGCTGAGCTACTGTTACAGTTTGCTTACTTACTTTATTTGCCGTTGTTGTTGTTTTTGCTTTGGTCGTATTGCCTGATTGGCATTCATGTGATTGTTGCTTTTGCTTTTGTGGGTTCGTTGTTACTTTTATGTAATTTCATTTATTTTCACTCTTTCCGTGTGGCTGACTGTATTTTTTTTGTTCGCTCGTGTACTTTCTTTGCGCCAGAAGGGTAGCAACTGGTGGACCTGAGTGCGAGTGAGCACGCGCTACTCGCTGGGCCCGCTTAATGCAACGGAATTGGCAATGCAATAATTTCTCAATGCTATACGCACTGTTATACACCTATTTAGATGAATGTGTGTGTGTTTGTTGTGTTTCTCTGTCTGTTTGTATTTGCATATTAATTTGCGGCTTGGCGCTGCAAAATGTTATTGTTTGACCGTCAACCGCTGCGTATACGCAATGTGCAAATCACATTACGCATACGCCCCCTTGGCCGCGCATATATGCATTTAATGCACATCCATGCATATTCAACATTGAATGCGGCCAAACAACTGCGACAACAACAATTTGCACAGCCAACTGCATCCTCAACAACAGCAACAAAAGCAACAACAGCGACAACAGCAACATTCATGTTGCTCACAATTTGTCGATTACGTGAAAGTTTATTGAACTTTCGATTTTGCTAAAAACTATTTTCAATTCAAAAGGTGGCGCACAATTGCACGCCGCACAGCACTACAGATATGGCTTTGTGTGCGTGTAAGTGTAAGTGTGTGTAAGTGTGTTTAAGTGTGTGTATGCGTGCATACTTTGCTCAGTGAGTCGCTCGGTCAACGAGTCAATGGCGGCTGTTGGCAGTTGGCAATCGGCGCTTGAAACAGCCGCCAAGCGAATCGAATGCAATCGTGACACACACACACAGACACGGAGAGAGCTAGACCGACTATGAATTACCCTGTATTCAAAAATTATAAATTATACAAATAATGTTTAATAATTTGAATAATAAATAGTCTTATATTATTATTATTCAAATTAAATCAAATCGATATATATCAATATTGAACGATTATTATTGATTTCCTGTGTAATCGTAGGGACTTCCACTTGTTTTATAAGTACACAAAACTGCTTTGTGAATCAAATTTGATTTACTTCGACTTTTTTCACAACCATAAAATTTTCTTAGAAGCCAATACTTTCAGATTTATGCCTCGGTTTGTCTGCTCTTTGTGTTCTTGTTGCTAGTTTTATGTACTTCTTATTACTTTTTTACTCGTTGCTGCTGTTGCATTTTGCTTTGATTTGCTTCGGCACTTTCCATTGCATAAGAGCAAAAGTTGATGAGAAGCTGAAAGTGGGTGAAGTTGCTCGCGAAATAGTGGGGAATGGGGCTGACATGTTGGGGCCACATGTTGGGGATGATTCGCTTGGCAGCTACTGCACTGTTCAAACACTTGAAAAATGACCAAATGGACACTCAAACATCTGCCTCTTGGCCTGCCACTCTCTGCCCCTCAGTCTCCCCCAATGCTATTCATTCTCATTTAAAAAAAAAAATAAAAAAAACGACTCACTTCCTTGTTTGCGCCTGTCCCCACTCGACGGGTTGCAACCGCCAATGGCCTCGACAAATGCACCCCGGCCTTCCTATTGCAGCCGTAACAAGCGCTTGCAACGTTGACTCCATTAAAAGGTAAGTGGCTGGGTGGACAGATTGGCGGTGCAGCGGGTGCGTTGTCTGCCTATAAGCCACCTATGTCAAGTGTGTGTCTGTGTGCCTGTGTGCATGTGTGTGTAAGTGTGAGTGTGTCTGTAGCTTGTTATGTTGTATAGTCAAACAGCAGGAACAACAGCAACAACGTTGCACGACTTGTCGTCATCATCAAATTGTTTTTAGTTTTTCATAGAAACAGAAACCGGGCATATTAGTTCAGCAGAAAACATATATTTGAAATATGGACAACATTTCATATAGTTGTAATCAATACAAACAAGACAAAATGTAATCATTTTACTCGAATATTGGATACCCTACCCTAACCTACCCATATTGATTATAACATTCAATAAATGCAGCCTATCATAAGATAAAAAAAAAAAAAAAAAAAAAAAAAAAATATATATATATATATATATATATATATATATATATATATATATATATATACATATTTATTTTTATAAATATTTATTTATATATGTATGTGAGTCAATGAGCCATCACAGCTGCTAACAGGGCAGCAGCTAGTCGAGAAAGCATTTGCTTAACTCTGCTGCTTATTAACTGTTGTCCTCGTATTCCACCTCTCTCTCTTTACTTTTCACTCCCATTTGCGCTTGTCCATCTCTCCAATTGTCGCTCTGCTCTTTCAGCCCCTGGCAAGCTCCTCTTTCCTCTCTCTCTCTGTTTGCTCTCTCCCACACCGCCTGATCGCGCAGCCATCTATGCCTTTTGCATCTGCCACCCATCTCATTGCAATTGGCGTCATTTCGTGCGCCGCTGCCGCTGCCGTTTGCATCATCACCTTGTGCCGTTGTCAGGGCATTGGCACAGTTTCTCTTCTTCTTATATGAATACATGCACACGCACACAGCTGTCTGCTTTGTATGTGCTTTACTCTTTTTTTTGCATTTTTGCTGCGCTTCTAATTCGCCTTTTGATTTTCTTGTTTTCGCAGTTGCAGTTGCTTTTCATGTTGTTATTGAAAGGGTATTTATTATTGGATATATGTATTAATGTGTATATATTTATATATATATATATATATATATATATATATATTGTGTGTGTGTGTGTTTGCTTGTTTGTATATGATTAACTGTTCCATTGCCTTCTGTGAGTCTGACTCTATGCACATTGAAAATATTTATTAGCTAAATATCGATATACCTTTAAGATTGCTGCATTCGTATCGATAACACATAAATCGGTCTATTACCGTCAAAAAAATATAAAATGCATGTAAAACATTTATTAAAATAATTTTTCCTCATATATTTGTACGATTTATCGAAGGACTTACACGTTAACATCTATTTAGGGATCTCTGCGCGACACTTATCGGATCATCGATAACTGTAAAATATTCGTTACTTACCGAGTTAACAGTAAGCGAGGCAGCGAATGCTGTGGCAACGTCTACAGCTGCGAGTCCTGCTCCGCGCAGATGGAATTGGAAATGGCTGCAAGAAAGGCGCGAAAAGAAAAGCGAGAGTTAATTTTAATTGCGACTAGAAATGATATGATGCTACAGGTGAGTAAGGCAGAAAGACGGGTTAGAGACGACCTAGAGACCAAATGGAAAGTCAGTAACCGAGAGCTGAGTACGGCCCGGCACTGGATATATGTATATTCTACAATGCACGCCAGGTCATATACCCTAAATACCCTGGAACAGGCTGATTACGCTCGCTGCGGCCCAGGTAATTGAGGGAGCTAGCTGAAAATCAATGTCTATGTCTGCGACGCTGTCTCCACTATAAAAAGCTTTTGAGGGTCGCGGTGAGGGACGTCTGCGTGTCATTGTTGTTGGTTGCAGTGCATTTGCCAAAAAAAAGCTTTCGATAGCAGCAGCACCAGCAGCTGCTGCTCATCTTCCCTCTTGCAGAAAGCTTTCAATGCCCTCTCTCGCAGGTAGCAGAAAAAGAAACAAACCGAAAATAACAAAGGAAAAAGCGCGACGTCGCTGCCAACGCGACCTGCCGCCTGTGCTGGGCTATTGGGATAGGTCCAAGTCCAGGCAGTATGCGTGCATGTGTGTGAGTGCTTTTGCGCTCCCCTTGCTAAATATAGCAAATGATTGCAGTCGCATTTACAGTTGGCTCGCTCAGTCGGTTAGTCAGTCAGTCTGCGCCCCCTCTAGCAGTGCTATTCGCTTGACGCCTCTTTGGCCGCACATTCCACGTGGCCATGCACTTTGCTCGCCTTTGCGCATTGCATTTGAATTTTTCTTTTTTTTTTTTTTTTTGCATTACAACAAGAACACAAATATCAACTTTAAGCGAGAACTGCAGTACACATAGACACTCATACATACATACATATCTACAAGTATATATAAATGTATATGTAAATGTATGCCCGCCCCTTTTGCCATGCCCTGCACAATTTTGTTTTCATGCAAAAAGGTTGAAGACCTTTCACCTACTTTTGTCGCGAACGGGGCGAACGGGGCGAGCATCGGCACAGGGCGAAGAGCAAACAGTTTTTCGCTGCGCGAAGAATACGAGCGAGTGAGGCGAGCCAAGGCGAGGCAAAGACAAACAAAACAACCGATGCTAATATGGCGCAGCGACTGCTTAATACCCTGACTTGGACAATGTTATATATATGTATCCGTAGCAGCAACGGAAATATATAATATAAATAAGAACAATCAAAATCAAAACAAAGTCATAAAAATTATCTTATCGCTGCACACTTTAGATATATGTAAATTTGAGAACTGTATGACTTTAAAGTTGTCGGTGCACAATACATGACCGCTATGTTAATGGAAGGGTATTTCAATAGAAACAGATGCAGCAGCAAACGAGAACGGAGTGAGGACGAAAGAAGTAAAGAGGAGCCTGAACTCTGTTATGTTCGTATGTGTGAATGTTTGTGTGTGTGCAGCTATTGTGCACTGTGCTCGTGTATTATTGTGCACATATATTTAGCACGTTTAGTATGTTCGATTTGCAGGTTTCAATACCCAGTGAGATTGAAAATGCAGGGTATATTGATTCTGTTCAAATCTATGCAGTAGTTGCATGTACAGATGAATCGATCTAGCTAGTTGATCCAGATCTCTGCATTAATATGAAAAACCGGACGACAGACGTGGGAGCTCGTGCTTGTGTGTGTGTGTGCATGTATGTATGCAAGAAGTATAGAATAATTGAGACATCGGCTCCGCGCTGGACTTAAGGTATCTGCCAGTCATACACTTTCGACTGGAGCACACTTACTCTTACTTGTTGCAATTGCCGTTGTTGCTAGTTGTCTTTGAGTATTGAAACAAGATATTTGAATATTAGCCGTTCGCAATGTAATCCAATATCGTGGCTATAGGAGCTGCAGATAACGGTGACTAATTGTAAGCGAGCACAATTCAAAAAATCAAATATAAAATATATTATAAAATTGTGTTGCCTTGCCCAACAGCTGACCCTCTTTAGTAGCTTTCTATGCGGTAGTTTGTCGTGCTTTTGTTTCTGCTTTTTCATTTATGCTTTGTTGTTTTTGCCAGCCAATCGCAAATTATTTGGGTCAATTATAAATATTAAACGCAATTAGCAATGAAATTTCAATTTCATTATCATCAACGTTGACGGCGACGCTGGCAGCACAAGAAAACCAACAAAAAACAAAACAAATTTGTTGACGATGCGCACAACGCGACTGATAAGCAGGCGAATGCGAGTGCGAGTGAGAAAGAGAGGGCAGGCGCAGAGACGGGGGTTCGGCGATGAGCTGGGCAATGCATAAGCAAGAAGTGGGAGCTGAGGGTACGTGGCGGGAGATCTGACTGCTGGCGGCACCAAACGATGTGGTCGCCGTCGTCGTCGTCGTCGACGTCAGCGTCATCGTTTATTCTCTCGCGCAATGTCAAGATTATTGTGACCTTAATTTTGGACACTGTCAAAAAATGCGTTGAGCAAACGAAATGCGTGTAAACAACAGTTAGATAAGATATATGTATGTACAGCAGCAGCATCAGAAGCTGCTGTAAAACAGCTGCTCAAATTTGAAGCCAACTGACGAACAGTCCTTGACAAATGCCAAATGGCTTATCGTGGTAATTCATGCTCTCCCACTCATACCCACTACGTCAGTTATTGGTCGTTTTTTCCCTGGACGCAAGTGTCAAAACAGAAATGCGCAAATTGCAGCAGAAAAAAACAAATAGAAAAAACTCTTCTATCACACACATATCCACACACACATACACATACATGCACATACACATACATTCAAATGGCCATCCGCCTGCCGCCCCAGGCGAGTTGTTGATTATCTTTGACTTGGAAATGACCTTAAACTAGGTTAAAGCTCGCCAAAGTTACCCAAGTTGAGCAGCACGTCGACGGCGACGACGACGACGACAGCGGCTGCTGTGCTTTTGTCTGTGCAGTGGCTGTAAATTTGAACTTTCTGTGCAGCTGAGCGTGACTGCAGCCAGAGAGAGAGAGAGAGAGAGAGAGCGCGCAAGAGGAAAATATTAATATTAAATAAAACTGCATGATGGTAAAACGATGTAGGAAACGATCCAATGCAAAGTAAGGCAGAGCCCGCTCAAATTAGAATGTCCACAAAAAGCTCTGCTAATTGCTTAATAATTATGTATGTAGTATGTAGGCACATACATCTCCATTTAGACACATGTAAACGTTTGCAATATATACATGTATTTATGTATGTGTCTGTGTAATTAATTTCTATTTGCCAAGAGAAAGTAAAAACAAAAAAATGAGGGAAAAAAACCATCATTCATTGCTCATCAAATTTGACGGCAACGGTTCGTTTTCTAATGTGTGACCCCTCGCTTGTCTGCTCTCTTGACTCCTCATTGTCATTGTTGCGGTGTAGGCGTAAAGTAAGCTGCGCAGCGCCAAAAACGAGAGAGCGCAACACGACAAAAAGAAATGAAAAAAGAGCAACAACAACAACAGCATAACAAGCCATAACAAGGGCCAGGCAACCAGTTGGCACACAATCTCCCCTCTACCCAACAGCTGCCTACGCCTGAGCACAGCTTGAAAACGCCGAGAATGAGAGAGCTGACAACGAGGCACAGTTGTTTCTATACATATATATAAATATATATATATATATATATATATATATATATATATATATATATATATATATATATATATATATATATGTATGTATGTATGTATGTGTGTGTGTGTGTTCGTTGCTGTGAGAGCGTTCGTGATGAGAGCGGCGGCCAAAAGGTGAATGACATGCCAGCTCACTGACTTGGCGCTAGCTACAATTCGGCTTTGACTTCGTTAATATCGAAAATGCAGAGCATTAGATGTGCTTGTTGTTGTCGTTGTTAGTTTTCATACATAGCTAAATTTGTGAAGCGGCGAACTTTCAAAAAACAAACACAACAAACGTAATGCTAAGAACGAAACGGGCGCACAGCAGAGCAGACAGTCAAAGCTTTACAGCACACAAAAGCTTGCGCTGTATGCTTCGTGCTTGTGTTCGTCTGTGTTCGGCTACTGACTTCGGCAACGGCAATGACAGTGTAGCTGTGCCTCGTACTTTACATTCTGCCTCTTAGTAGGTCAACAAAATTCCGGACAATGGCCTTTCGCTTTCGTCTGAGCGTCTGCGATGCGTCGCTGTCGCTGTTGCGCTGTTGCTATTGCTGTTACTGTTGCCGTCGCTGCAACTGCAACTAGAAGCGACGCTGGCGTCGGCGCCAACAGCGAATGAGCGTGGAAATGTAAATAGAGGCGATGCAAAGACAAGAGAAGCACCGATACCCACCCGCTCACCCACCCAACGACAAGAGAACACATGCACGCATATGCATTCGTACGTACATACGTATGTATGTACATACATATATCGCATGCATGTTCGCTTGCATTCGCCGCGATGAACATAAAGATATTTCAGCTGTCGTCGCCGCCGCCACCGCCGCCGCCGCCGCCGCCGCCATCGCTGCTGCCTCCGCCATTCGATACAGTTTTTTTTCTAATTATTTTTTTGCTTTAGCGATGGCGTAATAGACATGTCCGCCTCCTGCTGTGGTAGCGTCTGTGTCTGCGGCTGCGACTACGACTGTGACTGCGACTGCGACTGCGGCTGTGACTGCTATCGATTGCCAGCTGGAAGCTTGTTATGCCATGTGCCATGTGCCATACGCCATGTGCACTCCACGGCATCACCCCCACCAATCGAATATCTCGTAGAAGAGAAACAAGACGCTGCAGAAGATGAACAATCGAGACTATCTTAACTTGAACTCCAAACGAATTAAGAAGCTGAGAGCTTCTGAAAGCTTTTTCTACATATCTAACACATGGTTGTATGTCTGTATGTGTGCAAAGGAAACTTTTTGTATTGGTGTAAAGAGATCTGATCAATAAGACTCAGCTAAAGCCATGTTAAGGCTTGGCTGAAGATTTCTTGAATCTCAATTAAAACTGTTCTCTATCAGGGGAATCAGTGGACCAGAGTTTGCAAAAGTTAAAAGGAAATCAAGGCTCCACAACAGTTGTTAAGTGTTCAATTGAACAAGTTCAAATGAGCGAATTGCTCCATTGAACTATTCATTCGAATATGATTCGTTCTATTTATTGGCTAAGTTGTTTCTGAACTAGTCGTTCTTTGGAGCTCAAAAACAGCGCACGCTGAAGTTTGCAGGTGCTACCATGAAGAACTTTCTAGAAGAACAAAAAACTAATGGTTGAGGGCCTCGATATTTACATTTTCATAGCCTATAGGTGTGTGTGTGTGTGCGTATGTAGGTTAAAGGACGTTGCGTTCGTTGCACTCGCAGACTGAAGGACATCCCGAAGGGGAGATGTGGCAAGGACTGTGTGGCATGGCTTAGCCTTACATGAATAGCGGCCCAGAGCCCAGGCCAACAGCAGCAGGCAAGTCAACACATGCGAATCCTTGACGCTAGACGTCGACTTCGACTGCGACTGCGACTGCGACTGCAACTGCGCCTGCGACGTCGACGTTTCAGTCACGTACTCTGAAGTGTGCTTCGAGCAGAGCGCGCCGCAACCAAAGGCAGACGTAGTCAGCTCCAGACACATGCCACAAGCCCCACGCTCGGCCATTGCATATTTATGAGGCGCACACACACACACACACAGAGACAAACATGCTGCAGCTACCCGGGGGAAGGTTGTTGGCACAGTTTTTATCGGAGTCCGTTGTACCCGTCGAAGGATGCAAAATCCTTCGTCGAACAACAGCCTTGGACAGCAGTTAATACAAATGCCAACGTATACTAATAATAAGACTTGTATTATATAATATTATAAGTATAAGTATACGTATAAGTATAAATATTTTTATAAGTGTATAACTATAAGTAAGTATAAGTATAAGTATAAGTATAAGTATAAGTATAAGTATAAGTATAAGTATAAGTATAAGTATAAGTATAAGTATAAGTATAAGTATAAGTATAAGTATAAGTATAAGTATAAGTATAAGTATAAGTATAAGTATAAGTATAAGTATAAGTATAAGTATAAGTATAAGTATAAGTTTAAGTATAAGTATAAGTATAAGTATAAGTATAAGTATAAGTATAAGTATAAGTATAAGTATAAGTATAAGTATAAGTATAAGTATAAGTATAAGTATAAGTATAAGTATAAGTATAAGTATAAGTATAAGTATAAGTATAAGTATAAGTATAAGTATAAGTATAAGTATAAGTATAAGTATAAGTATAAGTATAAGTATAAGTATAAGTATAAGTATAAGTATAAGTATAAGTATAAGTATAAGTATAAGTATAAGTATAAGTATAAGTATAAGTATAAGTATAAGTATAAGTATAAGTATAAGTATAAGTATAAGTATAAGTATAAGTATAAGTATAAGTATAAGTATAAGTATAAGTATAAGTATAAGTATAAGTATAAGTATAAGTATAAGTATAAGTATAAGTATAAGTATAAGTATAAGTATAAGTATAAGTATAAGTATAAGTATAAGTATAAGTATAAGTATAAGTATAAGTATAAGTATAAGTATAAGTATAAGTATAAGTATAAGTATAAGTATAAGTATAAGTATAAGTATAAGTATAAGTATAAGTATAAGTATAAGTATAAGTATAAGTATAAGTATAAGTATAAGTATAAGTATAAGTATAAAGTATAAGTATAAGTATAAGTATAAGTATAAGTATAAGTATAAGTATAAGTATAAGTATAAGTATAAGTATAAGTATAAGTATAAGTATAAGTATAAGTATAAGTATAAGTATAAGTATAAGTATAAGTATAAGTATAAGTATAAGTATAAGTATAAGTATAAGTATAAGTATAAGTATAAGTATAAGTATAAGTATAAGTATAAGTATAAGTATAAGTATAAGTATAAGTATAAGTATAAGTATAAGTATAAGTATAAGTATAAGTATAAGTATAAGTATAAGTATAAGTATAAGTATAAGTATAAGTATAAGTATAAGTATAAGTATAAGTATAAGTATAAGTATAAGTATAAGTATAAGTATAAGTATAAGTATAAGTATAAGTATAAGTATAAGTATAAGTATAAGTATAAGTATAAGTATAAGTATAAGTATAAGTATAAGTATAAGTATAAGTATAAGTATAAGTATAAGTATAAGTATAAGTATAAGTATAAGTATAAGTATAAGTATAAGTATAAGTATAAGTATAAGTATAAGTATAAGTATAAGTATAAGTATAAGTATAAGTATAAGTATAAGTATAAGTATAAGTATAAGTATAAGTATAAGTATAAGTATAAGTATAAGTATAAGTATAAGTATAAGTATAAGTATAAGTATAAGTATAAGTATAAGTATAAGTATAAGTATAAGTATAAGTATAAGTATAAGTATAAGTATAAGTATAAGTATAAGTATAAGTATAAGTATAAGTATAAGTATAAGTATAAGTATAAGTATAAGTATAAGTATAAGTATAAGTATAAGTATAAGTATAAGTATAAGTATAAGTATAAGTATAAGTATAAGTATAAGTATAAGTATAAGTATAAGTATAAGTATAAGTATAAGTATAAGTATAAGTATAAGTATAAGTATAAGTATAAGTATAAGTATAAGTATAAGTATAAGTATAAGTATAAGTATAAGTATAAGTATAAGTATAAGTATAAGTATAAGTATAAGTATAAGTATAAGTATAAGTATAAGTATAAGTATAAGTATAAGTATAAGTATAAGTATAAGTATAAGTATAAGTATAAGTATAAGTATAAGTATAAGTATAAGTATAAGTATAAGTATAAGTATAAGTATAAGTATAAGTATAAGTATAAGTATAAGTATAAGTATAAGTATAAGTATAAGTATAAGTATAAGTATAAGTATAAGTATAAGTATAAGTATAAGTATAAGTATAAGTATAAGTATAAGTATAAGTATAAGTATAAGTATAAGTATAAGTATAAGTATAAGTATAAGTATAAGTATAAGTATAAGTATAAGTATAAGTATAAGTATAAGTATAAGTATAAGTATAAGTATAAGTATAAGTATAAGTATAAGTATAAGTATAAGTATAAGTATAAGTATAAGTATAAGTATAAGTATAAGTATAAGTATAAGTATAAGTATAAGTATAAGTATAAGTATAAGTATAAGTAGTATAAGTATAAGTATAAGTATAAGTATAAGTATAAGTATAAGTATAAGTGAAAGAAACAGTAAAAGCTCAGTAGCATAATCGGTATAATTTGAAAAAGCTTTTTCACTAATCGATAATTATCGGTTTCACATCAAATTCAATTGCTATGTATTTTAGACTGTTAAGGCAAGATAATCAATATAATATGATGATTTAATTTCTCTAGAAGACTTCCTCTTTCTATACCCCTGAACGAGATTGTTTGTGTAGTTCGATAATTTATTATCGATTTTGAAAGATCTAAACGGAAATTGGAGCTGAGACTGTTTAAACGAATACACTATGTGGTCAATTTGTTGGTCGGGCATGCCCAACTTCAATTTTTTATGAGTATCACTTACCCCACGGCTCGGCTGCGCTGCCTCTGCTCGGTGCTGCTTCTGAATCTGAATCGATCTCTAGTTCGTATTTTATGCGTTGTGGTTCTTGTTATTTTTGTATTTGTCGCGTTGCGATTAATGTAGCTGCCAATATTCACATTGACTCTATGGACGCGGGCAAGACGGGTGCTGCGGAAAAAACAAGAAAAGCAAGCAAATCAAAGATTAATAAGAGAAAATTTCTGAGATTTGTGTTTGTGTCTTCGCTATGTTTTGCGTATGCAGCAACCCAAACGCTTAGTTGAAGTTTACAATATACTAGATGTCGCTGCACGGCCAATAGGGGGCGCCAGCAAGCTTTTAGTCAGTAAAAGCTCGAACCGCCACTGGCAATATTAGCATCAGCTTAACAGCAACAACATATGTTAAACCACCGTCTTAACAGTGCCAACAGCTGCTTAACATGCACAACTAATGTTGCATGCTTAACAGCGCGCGCGAAAACAACGGCAACACCGTCGACATGTAACGCAGACACAAACCCCACGCCTGCTGTTGAATTTCAACTAATTAACTACTAAGTATGATTGTTTTTTAATCACAAGCCAAATACTTGCTGTAAAATATTACATGTAATGCATTACATATATAAATACAGGGCTATACAACTCTCTTCTATCAACAACGCTGTTAACGGAAACGCGTGCGCTCTCTTTGCCGCTCTTCGCGGATATCGTTTAAGCACTCTCTTAACACGCTGCCCACTCTCTCACTGTTTCACTCATCGCTCTTCGTTGGCAAGTTTATTGACTTGCCTCTTACTGTGAGTCTTCTGTTTTGAAATTTGCTGTTGCTGTTGCTGTTGCCTTTGCTGTTGTTGTGTTTGTGTGTCAATCAGTTTCATTAACCCGGCGAATGCAACGCGACGTCAACGTCGACGTCAGGATGAAAGGTCAACAAAGTACGTTCCGCACATATACACACGCACGCATGGCTATGCACTTGCATGCGGCCTGTGGCAACTTGAACTCTAAAATGTCACTAAATATGAAGTGACACTTGTAACCGCTGCCCCTCCCCGCCCTTAGAGTTGCACCCGCGGCACCTGCTGCAGCCGGCGACCCCGACAAACTGCAGCACCAAATGCGGAAGAATGAATAACACAAATGAAACGAAAACAGAACAACAACAATAATAACAACAACTGCCAGCAGCACAATAATAACAGCGAACCAGCCAAACAGCGCTGCGTATGCAGCGGATTTCCCGCTAAAATGTAATTGAACTTCAAGACGCGGGCTTGATCCCGAGAGAAGAGAGAGAGAGAGAGAAGCGAGAGAGGGAGGGTCGTTTGCCATGTTTTTCTTTATGTGTGTTCGCAACTTCAACTGAACCTAAGATCTTACTGCTTCTACTGCATATGACTTCGAATTGTTATTTGTGTTATAAGTTGTAGTCATGGCTAATCAGTTGAAAGTCTCATATTATTCATGTTTGAAAATGCCCCAGAATAGACTAGACATTAACAGTTACTTCAATTAGTCATAGTCTCTTATCTGAAATGTATTATGAGTGTGTACAAATATTACTCTCAGGCACTGTTACAGCTCATCATGTTTTGTCTAGAGGTTTATATTGTTGCAATTAAACATAAAAAACCAAACTCATAGTTGTATGTTTGCTAAGTTTCAAGTTTCTTTATTAGCCTTGGCTCGGCCTCTTTAGCAGGTATTTCACATAATTTGAGATAAAATTCATATAGAATTCCATGCCCAATTTTAGTAATCTAACTTTTATAGTTTGCCAGTTACGATAGGTTAGCAGCGTGTAAAAGCATTCTATATAATTTATGAATAACCCCATAAGCCAAAGACCACATTCAAAATTTTAACTCTCTAGCTCCAATAGTTCTCGAGTTACGATAGGTTGGCTACGTATAAGAGCACGATAATAAGATTTATTATACGATTTCTGAAAGTACTTAAATGCCATAGACCACTTTCTAAATTTTAGCCCTTTAGCACTAATAGTTCTCGAGTTACGA